>JAKEPQ010001015.1:17017500-17025000 GCA_024500445.1 Entomyzon cyanotis
CGGTGTCGTCTAAAACAAAAAACAAACAAACAAAACAAAAGAAAGAAAAAAAAAAAAGGAAAGAGTCCAAGCGAGACATTCCCCCGCCAAATTTAGCCTATCTCCCCGTGCGTCCAGACACACTTCTGCACCCTTGTCTCGCAGCCCCTGCAGCACTTACAGCTACACCGGGAGGCTGAGCTGTCACCCGGGCCAGCCGAGCCCCGAAAGAACACACGGGGACCTAGCTCGGGCCGGCCGTGCCGCGTCTCCGCGCCCGCGGAGCGCAGCGCAGCCCCGACCGCTTCCCGTCGGGCCGCCCCGGCCCCGTCGCTCCCCGGCGGCGGAGCGCCCGCTGCCCCTGTTTCGAAAGGTGTCACTTTAAAAGAATTCTCGGCAAAGCCGTGCCGGTGTTTTCGCGGGCCTGGAGGGCGTCACGGGCACCGGGCACCGATCCGGGGCCGCCCAGCGCTCGGGCTGCGGGAGTAAAGCGACAGCAGGGCAGCGTCCCGGGATGCGCCCCGTTATACCGGGGATTCGCGGTCACTCACGGCGCGGGGTTAGCCAGCGCCGGCCCCGGGCCGGGCCTCGGCAGGCGGCAGGGCACAGCAGGGCTTGCGAGGGTCCCCGGCGAGGAGCGGCTCTCTCTCCCCGTACCGTGGGGCCGGGGACACCGAGCTTCGAGCGGCCGGGCCGCCACCCGCCTGCCGCCTTGCGAGCCCCGACGGGCCGGGCGCCGCGGCCACGAAAGGCTTCGCCTCGCACCGGTGCCGGACTGTGGGGCGGCTGTTACCGGCCGCGTCTCCGCGCGATCCCGACACCGGCAGGGACACCTAATTTTTTAACTCGGAGCGGCTTCCCTGCGACAGCTCCCGCAGCCGCTTCAGCGGGTCCCCAGCGATTTCTTAGTGATGGGCTGCGGGTGGCTTGTCGCGTTAGTCATGCACCCGCGTTAGTGACCCCTCTCCCCGCTGTGGAGGCAGCGCCGAGCCGCCCCCGGCCCGAGGCGGCGGCAGCCGGGCCCTGCCGGCGGGCAGAGAGGAGCCGGCCCGGGGGACTCGCGTTTCGCTCCCGCGGGCAGGGCAGGGCTGGCCCGGGGACGGGTTTGCTCGACCGAGCCTATTCCCAAAGTTTTGGCACGGAGGGCAGCCCTCTCAGCGCAGCCTGCTGTCCGCACCCACGCGCGGAGCTCGGCGCCGCGGCTGCTGCCCGCCTCAGCAGCAGCACCAGCAGCAGGGCGAGCAGGGGGCGAGGCGCGGCCCGGCCCCTCGCCCTGGCACAGAGTGGCGGCTCAAGTTTTGGCGCTCCTGCCCTGCATGCCCTCGCCCCCACCAGGGCTCTCCCCTCCGCTCGGGACTCCCTCTCCCGCCGCCCCGCGGGGCGGGCGCGGGCGGACGGGCCCGGTGGGGCAGCGTCGTCCTTACCTGTCGCCGAGCGCCCTGCCGCGCTCCACTGCCGCCTGGCCCTGCGCAGGACGTTATTCCCGCTCCCCGGTGTATTCCCCCGCTGCCCGCAAGCCTGAGGCTGTTTCCCCTCATTCAGCTTCGCCTTCCCGCCGGCAGCGGCCGGGCAGCGCTCCGCGGCAGGCGGGCAGGGGTGCGGGTGCTCCCTGCGCCGCGCAAAGCTGTGGTCCGGCGGGACAGAGCGCGCCCGACAGGTTTCGGTCCGGATCGCAGCCCAGACCTGCCGAGATCCACTTTTGTGGGTTTTTTTATCTCCCAAGTTCTTTTCCCCCCAAGCTTTCCACCGGAGCCGGCCGGGAGCGGGATGGGATAGGGTTAAGTGTACCTAAACTTGGGTCGTGCTGCGCAGGGGGCCGGGGCCGCCAGCACCGAGGACCCGTGTCTCGGTACCACCGGTTGTTCCACGCGCCGCAACCTGATGCTCAATTTCGTGTTTATTTCCTGCCTCCCACGTGGAAAATGCCCGCGCGGCTCCTGGTGACAGCCCCGCGACGCGCGGCGGAGCCGCTGCCACTGCGCGGCGGTGAGGGACATCGTGCCGCGGGCTGGGCGGCCACGGGCCCGTGTCTCCTAAAGTTTGTGACCCGCGTGGGGCGGCAGCGCCCGCAAACGCGGGTTTGCTGCACCGCCCGATGCTTTACGCGTGAAAGAGGCGCACCCTGGGGCCCCGGCACCGCTCTGCGGAAGCCTTCTCGCGTGGAAAACTCCACCGCACGGGGCACCGCAGAGCAGCCCCCGCCCACGCGGGGGTGATTCTCCTAAAGTTTGTCACTCTCCACGCGGGGCGGCTGTTGTCCGCCCCTCGCCGGTGCGCGGCAGAGGCGAGGGGGGAGCCCCGTCGGGCCGCTTCTCCGGCGCTCCCGCCCCGCGTCCGTCCGTCCGTCCCCGCCGCAGGTGCGCGGCCGCTGCCACCTTCCCGCGGGGGCGGGGCGGGGCGACCCTCACCCCCCCGCGCTCCCCTCTCCTCTCTCCCCGCTCCTGCCAAGTTCTCCCCGTCCCCCCCGTCCGTCCCAAGGAGCCTCCCGATTGGGCGCCGAGCCGGGCTCACGTCACTCCGAGTGTGACGTCTAGTCTTCCTGTTTCCTTCAGCTGTGTCTTAAAGTAAATCTTGTGGCGGTGCGGAGCGCTGCTCGGCTCGGCCAGCCCAGCCCAGCCCAGCCCTGCCCCGCGCCGCTCCCGCCGCCCCCGCTCCGCTCCGCTCCGCTCCGCTCGGCGTCCGCAGCCCCGCGGCCGCTGCCCGCCCGCACTCCCGCCCGCACTCGCCCTCCCTCGCCCGATTATCATATTCATCAGCGGCGGGGCTCGCCGGCTGCGCGCGCGTGTCCGCGTGTGCGTGTGTGCGTGTGCGGGGCGCGTGTGGTGTGTGTGCATGTGCGTGTGCGTGTCGCCCTTTCTCTCCTTCCACCGGCAAAAAAAAAAAAAAGCGAGGCTCAGTTTCGTCGCCTTTGCACGGAGTAAGTACCCGCTCCCCCTCCGCGCCCCCTCCGTTCCTCCCCGCTTTCTCGGCCTTTTCAGGTCTTTCGGGTTTTTTAATAATTTTTTATTTTTTCCCCACTAAATTCGCACTTGCTTGGGCTGCTCTAAATGGTCCGGGGGGAGGGGGGGTAATGAAATCCCCGGCAAAATACTGATCACCGTTATCAAACCTGTGCTTCTTTTTCCAGGGGGCAAAATTGCAGTGACTTTATTAGCTGAGTAGTTTTAATTCCCCGGTAGATAAAGCGGTAAGGATTTGTGAGCGGTAAGGAGCCCGATGGAGCGCTCACCGTAGCCTGCCCAGGGCTGAAGAGTAAGTGACCTGCTCGTTGTTAGGTGATCCTCCCCGCCTTCCCCTTCGCTCTTTCGCTGCCACCTTTTGTGGACCGCTCTTTATTTTATTCCGTGGGTTGGAGGGCAGTTTTGTTGGGACGGAAAACGCAGCGAGTATTTGGTTTCTTCTTGTTATTCCCAGCTTCCTTCTCCCCCCGTCCCCGCCGAAGTTCCCCATCCCCGCTTTAAACTCCTGCTCCGCTCCTCCGAGCCTCCTCTTTGTCCTGTTTATTATAGCTGCCTTGCTTTTTGTCTCTTCCAATTTGCCTGTCATTTGCATGTCGCTACTTCTCCTTTTTAACCCAAGCCGGGAAGGACAGGGACTTTTTATTCTTACTCTTCTTACCCTTGCAATTACTTTTTCATTTCCAAGCGTGGGACGAGCTGCGAATCGTGGAAATGTATAGAAAATGGGATTTGAGTGGTAGGTAGCGAGCACATGAGAAGAGATCAAATGCAAGTCGCGGGATAAGAGCCTTGATCTGGGAAAAGATTAGGATTATTGGTACTTTCTGTTTGTTTGGTTGTTGTTTGTTGATTTTTTTCCTCCGGGGGAGATTTAATTCTTTCTTAGCCGTTGATGGAGATCTTTCTTGGCTTTTTCGATTTTCTGTGTAGCGGCTGAGTGACCCGGCGCACTTTGCCATGTGTTTGCACGCAGTTAAAGCGCAGGAGGGAGCGGTGTTGGGGGGCGTGGGGCCTGCGCGGAGGGGGCGCGCAGGGCAGCGCTGGGGGGGCGCGGCCGCGGCCGGAGGGCGCCGGGATCGCGGGGCCCGACAGGAGCAGGGGACCCGACGGGCTCCCGGGGCACTGGTTCCCGGCACCGGGCGCTCCGCGGGGGCGGAGCGGGGCCGCCCCGGACCCCGCGGCTCTTTGCGGAGAGGGAGAAAGTTGCGCGTCCCCCCCGCGGTCGCTGCGCGGCGTCTGGCGGGGCAGGGCAGGTGCGCGGGGCGCGGGCAGGTGCGCGGCGCTGCGCGCAGGGGCGGCGGGGCAGGTGCGCGCCGGGCGGGGCGGCTGCGGAGCGGGACGCGGGGGGTCCCGGCCGCCGCCGCCTCCCTGTGCCAGTAGAGCCGGGGCGGCGGGGTCAGCAGCGGGAAGCGGCTCGGGATCGGTGTCTGCGGGCCGTGCGGGGGGCGCGGGAGGCGCGGCCGAGGCGGGATGGAGTTCCCCGAGGGGCCAGCGTCGCGGCCGGGTATTTGTGCTACGGCTGCGGAAGGGCAGGTACGCGGGATATTAACTTAACGTCTTTGACAAAGTAGGGAATTTCAGTCAGGGCTGGCAAGGGACACGGCTGCAGACTAGAGGTGCCCTTGAATGTCGGACAAAAGTTGCCAGGACGAGCTTTGGGAAGCCGGTCGTATTCCACAGGTCCCGAGCGCTCAGCAGACCCCGTGGTGTTTCTGGCTGCATGGCTAGTGTCACCCCAAACCCGTCATCCGGGTCTGGGGACGGGTGGGGAGCACGTGGAACGCATCCACGGCCATAGCTTGGTGGCAGAAGTTCCTGTGTTCTCGAGCACAGGGCACAGAAACACGTTTGTGTCACCGTGAGGTGTAAAAGCTCAGATTATTTGTCACTTCCATTGCCTGTAGAGGTTTGGCAATAGGCAGGATGAATTATATGGAGGCTATTTCCGTAGCCATAGATTTGCATGTGGCACATATCCTTTCTATCTTCTTCTCGCAGTTTTTCTCTGACTTGCTATCAATCACGTAAAGTTTACGACCACTGCAGCTCATTTTGCATTTATTTTATCTGCTTTTTGTCCAGGGCTTACCTTTAGCAGCAATATCACATACTAGGAAATGTTTATTATTACTCAAGGGTAGACGGAGTATCAACATTGCAGGAGTTGAACTGTGATAAAAAGTACAATGTATATACTTTTCACTAACAGCTCCCTATTAAATTATTCTGTAAAGCATCCTATGTTTGCTGAATGGCACTGTCGGTATATACAGTTAATTTCCCTGCCAGTTGAACTCTGAGGCCTTTCAGTTTATACAACTTATCTTTTTTATGATTGCTTGATAAATCAAGATATTCATAAGAATGGACACATTTTGAAATTGAAAACTTTAGTTTGATTCAGACCAGAATTGTAAATACTGCAATATGTAGTCTCTAAATAGTGATTTATTCTGACTCAAAGTGCAGCCTAACTGCTAAATTAAGTACTTTAAGAATTGCGATTTAACGAGATCGTGTCACATGGAAAAAATAATATCTTGGAAAACTTGGGCCGAATTCGTAGTAGGAATCTTGAGAATGTTTCATTATTGTCTCTGCACAGAGGCCATATGAGTTATTTTCTTTATGATCAGTGAATAACAAGGACCAAACTGGCTTGAGAGGAGGAAAATGTTTTCAGTTTTCTACTTTGAGCAGCTTGATTTCTTTTTCTCATGCAAAAGATCTGTTTCCTCAAGCAGTGCTGAGCACAGCTACGTGATGGAGGGCCCTGCATCTCCCCAGTTTAAAGGCCTGAACTAATGAGATGCTGAATCCCTCCTGTTACTGAGCTCTGTAGTTGATGGGAATTGCGGATGTTTGGCATTCATAGGAATTGCTGAATACCTTGCTCTATTGGGCCCTGCATATCACCAGGTTCATAAAACAAGGGTTGCTTTTTTCTTTGAGTCTAAAGAGCAAGCAGCATAATTTTGAAGTAAATCAGGCACTAATTTTTGCTTCTGCTTCTTCTTATGGAGAAATCCTAATAAAGTAGTTTTTGCTGCACAAATAGTTGTTCATCCTTCCTGCCTTGTTTCAAATTCCTTGATAGACGTCTCGGCTAAGGGAGTTGGATAGCCTTTTCTCCCAAGCAAACTTGTGTTAGAACTGTAAAAAAAGGTACTACTTTCTCCCAAACAAACTTGTGTCAGACCTGTATTAAAAGTAGCACTTTCTCATTAGTGGCTGATGTGATTTTACCACTGAACAGATCTATGGTGAACAGATGTCATCTGTTCTTCGAATTTTAGCTGTGGTTTTGTGCATGAAATGCTGTTGACTGGAATAATTTTCATCCTGCGTTTCCTGGCTGATTCTGGCAAAGCCATACCCTGTGTAATGCATTAGAGTGAAAGATCTAAATATTTCTATTAGCAGAAGCATGTTAAATTTCTAGCGTGGTATTGCCATGATGGGCTGACATGAAGCAGGCAGACACTGGACCAACAAAAGTAGTCGGCTTGTGAAAAGATAGGAACAATTTCTGCTTTATAAAGTGATATCTCCTTGAATTCATCCAGGCATATCTGTCAAGTTTAGCACTTTGTTGCTGTGTGTTTAATGGCTGTTCAGGTTAGGCTAGGGTTCTTCAAAGGCCGCTGATGAGGGCGAGTTTGAATTTACATCCCGATTTGCATCCTGTAGGTGTATGAATTAATCTAGGAGAAAATGATCAGCGTCTTTCTAGATCAAGATGAGTTAACAAAATTGATTACAAAAATTGATTTATTCATAGTGAGTGTGGTTAAATACCTGACATCATACTCATTTTGAAAGACCATTCTAGCCAAAGGTTTGGCAACAGTAACTCTTGGAGACCTGGAAATGAATCTGTTTCCATTTTAAATGTCAATGCATATCAAATGGATATGAAATAAACCCATATCTATAGCTGCTGTGCTGTTAAGAGGTTATTCATAGCTACATTGTAATCATATCTCCTTAAACAAAAGATTTGAAAGTAAATTTGTAAATAAAATACTACTGCTGTGTTTATGGATGGACATAGAAAGTGCTGAGGCCCTTGGCATGATTTTTAATTCCATCGGCATGGAAAACATTCGTTTTCTGAGGAAGCCACATAGTGTGAGTTGAGGCTTGAGATGTGGCCGGTGAATTTAACATAAACTACACTTGGCGTGCGAGAAGTATCAAAAGCGATGGGTAAACCAAATTTAACCTTCACAAATTTCAAACTGTAATTCGGAAAGGAATGGTGCTTCTGAAGATTTCTACGTAGATCTTGACAATCTAAGCTATCTTGCCAGCTCTGTTTTCTGGAGAGCTGTACAGATACTTCAGATATATGGAATATCATTTTGAGACAATGTGCAGCCAAAGTACTGCTAACTGTGTAAAGGACACACACTTCCCAATTATTTCTCCCCCTCCCCAAGAGTTCCTTATTTATTCTGTTCTAATGTAATCAGTCTTGAATTCTCCCTGTTGTGGTGGGATTTTGCATCCCGCTCTACGTGCCATTCCACTTCCCTTGAGGTGCGAATTGGTTTTGGTC
>JAKEPQ010001015.1:17030000-17037500 GCA_024500445.1 Entomyzon cyanotis
CCTAAAAAAGCCACTGGCCCTCCCCCAGTCTTTTAGTCTGCCTCGTGGGGTCAGGAAGGCAGCCAAACCCACGGCCTGGGTGCCAGTGGGTTTCCCTGGGCTGGCAGATCTTTCCTCAGGCAGGGAGGCAATCGAGAGGGCATCGCCCTCAGCTAAAAACCATTCCAGCCATGGCCACCTCTTTTCCCTGCCCTGCCAGGCCAACGTGCAACACGTGTTAAGGGTGTTGTGGTCGGGGCTCACAGAGAGCTGTGGCCCGGTCGTCTGTGAGAGTTCAGCTCTCAAGTGCATAAGGGAAATGAAGCACAAAAGACACAGGTACTGATATATTCAGGCTGCATCAAGTTCTTTCCCCCACCCAGAGGTCTGTTCCTCAGCCCTTGTGCAGCTGCCTGCTATGCATGATTAACCTCTGTTCAGCCATACACAGAAATCTTTTGTCCTAACATACACAAAGCAAATTATTTTGGAAAGCTAGAGAGAACAATTAAATATAAAACTTCAGCTGTATTAAATTTACAGGACACTTCCCCTGCTTAAAAAAAAAAAGATAATAAAATCTCTCTTTTTAGCTCAATAGCAGGCTTTAGTTAGGGT
This sequence comes from Entomyzon cyanotis, assembly GCA_024500445.1. Classification (NCBI taxonomy): domain Eukaryota; kingdom Metazoa; phylum Chordata; class Aves; order Passeriformes; family Meliphagidae; genus Entomyzon; species Entomyzon cyanotis. The sequence continues at coordinate 17,030,598 of JAKEPQ010001015.1, forward strand.
GACAGATCCATCTCTGCCTTTATTTAGACATATCCAGACATAGTAATGATTTTTTTTTTCCTGGAAACTAGTACTAGATTTTTTTGGTTTTTTGTTTCATGTTGGTTTTTTTTTCTCTTTTAGCCATAATTCCTCCCAGTCCTTCCATCTTTTCCCATAACATGCTTTTTGGTCAAAAGGTTTTGCTTCCAAGTACAGTTGTATTGAAAGCACATAAAATACCATGTCTGCCCCAACAGTAAAACTGAGGATTTTGCATGAAGAGTAGATGGATAATTTTTCCCAGCTTCAAGACGCCATTAGAAGGCAAAAGCGCAAGCACAGGGCCTTAGATGCATGTAATATCACTCCTAAAATGATGAACTTCATTGCAACAGAATAGCTCTGCCCCTCCCTGGGTAACAGTAGCAATGCTGAGGAACTTGTCCCTTTTCCAGGGGTATCAAGCAAAGGGATATGCCTGAGGCTGTGCTGCTTCACTGAGTATCTTCTAGGTGATTGATACCTCTGGTGTTTATAGAATAATTTAACCACATCTTCTGTAGACTTGTCAAATCCTCAGGAGGGTGCTGTCAGGGCTCTAGACCTGCTGGTCACCTGGAGTTCCCATCCCTGCCATGGTAGTGGGCACCACTGGGGCAAAGCAGGTGCTGCAGGTCCAAAGTCCATCCCTACCACTCTTCAATGTAACTTGGGTCTGCTCTGAGTCAGAATTGCTGCTGTCCACCTTGTGTGAACAGTTCCATTTCTATAGGGGAAAGTGTTTTGTGTTGGAAAGCACTTTCTTTAGGTGTTGGTGTTTTTGAGGACCAGCTGGTAGGAGATGTGGTGTTTGAGGCACCTCTTTTCCAAAAAGGGGTCTTGTTGAGCATTGGTAGCAGGGAAATCTTTTCCTTGTCATCTACATCACAAGGAAAAGCAGAGGAGGTGCTTTTAGATGCACCATCACTCGGAGGTGGTGCAATTACTTGGGGAGTTCCAAACCAAAGATCTCCTGCATATTGAAATGCAAGTCCAGTGCCTGGAAAGCAGTCCCGAGGTCAACAGGAGTGGCAGCTGAGGGTAAGACTCAGGCCAGGACAATTAATTTTTACCAAACAGTACAGTGGCATACTAATTATTCTTCTTGTATAAAAGTAGTTCTCTCCATCCTGGGAGAGCAGTGGGGAGAGGTGAAACATGCCAAGTGTGTGAGCTGGGAGTAGTTCTAGGGCTGCATTTGATCCTCACCACCCGTGGAGCATCTCTCCCCCACCCCTCCCATTTCCCCCCCTTCCTCTTGCTCATTCTCACTGGTACTCACTAATGGAGCTTGTTGCTTCTGCTGAAAGGGTGCAAGGGCCCCTGCTGCCCCAAGGCATAGCCAGGGGAAGTGCCTGGTGCTACAGTGATCCCTTTTCTTTTTCACTGCCCTGCTTCTTCCCCTGCTCTTAGGAAAGCACTCTGACTTTCCCACCTAGACACTAGTGCAGGCTGCAGTTTGTTCTGGGTTTAGATACAGACCAGATTCATTAAATAACACTTCTACACGTGTACCTTGGTATACAGCCCAGCTGTAGGGATGGATGTTTTTTCCTAGCAGCAGCTCATGTGTCCAGGTAGCTTGCAATTTTCCAGGGAAAGGCGCGGTGTGGAGGTTGGTTTGTTTGTGGTCAATTCTGTTGTGGCGCTGTTATTTTACATGGTTGAATGTGCACGTATAGGGAATAAATTTCTTGAAAGAAGCAGATCTTTCTTCCCTGCAGAAAGTAACATCTGTTTTCCCGGACAATACAGCCAGGATGAGAACATAAGACCAGCAGATACAGCCAAGTTCAGGTTTTAGTAGTGAGTTAAACACTAAACTAGCCTGCGTTTTGTTTTCTTGATTTTTTTTTTTTAACCGATGGTTGTAAAATGTATCTGATCATTCTTGGCTGAATTGAAGAAGGAAATGGTTAATGTTTGTGTATGTTGCTAAACAAGATAAGATGCACCTGCAGTCTGAATTCCCATCTTGGTCATGAATGCAGTCTGTATCTTTGCAAACTAATCTGTTTAATCAAATATTAAGTTTTATTCAAATTCAAAAAGAAACAGACAGTGAATTGTTTTTCTGCATGATCTTTCTTTGTCATGCATCCTCTTTGCATCTCAAGAAAAATAGCCTTGTTCAGTCACAAAACATTTGCATAGATCAAAACTGAAGCACAACAGTAGTTTTATGCTGTTAAGACATCTGTAAAGGTGAAGAAGTTTATCATGCTCTCCCTGGCAGGAGGGCTTTGAAACATTCGTGCAACTTTCTATAACTTTATTTATTTTTAAACAGAATTCCAATCCAACTGGAATAAGTTTCGCAGTCCCAATATGCAAAAGCTATAATTAGTGAATTACAGCATTTTGAAATGAGGAGTTATTACATCTGACTAGAATTAAACTAATTAAACGTAAAAAAAAAAAAAAGGAGCGATTGTACAGCAAGCTGGATAACTCCATGCTGTTGATAAAACCTGGGCGATGAACAGATGCTTTGCAGCCAGCCAGCCCTTCTTTGGAGGGATGTGAAGATGCTCAGAGATGCATCTATTTGGGGCTTTGCTGATTAAAAGTACCTGAGGTGTAACTTAAGGAGCTGCTTGGCTTTGCTGGTGCAGATTTTTTTTACCTGATACAGCCTATTCTTACCACTTTTCCTTCAGCTCAATGCACGCGTGGGCTAGAAAAGCCTGTTAGAGCATTTGTGGGGGCTCAGGCTGAGAGTAACAGGAGTGAAAGATCATCTCTGCTGAAAAATATTTTTACGAAAGAGGAGCATTACCTGGGAGGAGGATTGAAGTGCAAATGAATCAAATGCTGTGCAGTGCCCACCCCTGTGCTTCTCCAGTTAAAACACATGAGAGAATGTATATGTTTTGTCCCCATATGTTTTGTTCCCAGTCTTTCACTTCCTATTTCTTAGGGCTTTGCCATTTTTCTGCTGCTGCTGCGTTAGGTGAGGCAATGTTGCACTGTGTAAACCCACAACGCTGAGACTCTCAGGTTGTTTGAACACCGCTTTAGGTTCAGCTGCAGTACACTGTTCCTCTGATCTTTTATGTTCCTGAGCAGATGTCTTTCATTAATTTATGGATTTATCATCTTTTCTTTCTCTCCTTTTTTTTTTCCTTTCCTTTTTTTTTTTTTTTTTTTTTACACCTGGCAGCTGGCTCAAGTTTCAGCAGTTATTGTCTATTTTGCATTACCCATAGAATTGAATGTCATCTGTCTTCACAAAGCTATAGCTAAGAGAATTGAGGCAAGCCACACGAGCTGCTGGGACAGAGCTTGTTTGCGTTCCATTCGGCACCCCTCCTCCCTTTACCTCCTTAATATTTATTTGTGCTCGTTTTCTTTCCTGGCCTTGAATGGGGCTTAGCTCGTGTTCGGTACAGCTGTATGTTTACTGAATCTATTTCATCATGACTCATTGTGCGTGTGTAAGTATCCTGGAAACAGCTAGTGCTTTCTTGGAAGAACAGTTGCTTTTCAGCCCCAGCACTTAAAAAGGAAATTAAGCAATTGGTCAGTTCAGTTTTTTTTTTCTGAAATAGCAATGGGTTATCTAATTCTTAGCTCTTAAGTCCATCATTAACTATTTTTTGCTAGATTATTATAGATCATATCTTTTATCACAGCAAAGCGTTAACCTTAGGATCAAGATATACAGATTTGTTGCATATTTGATATTGCTTTAAGGCTGCCAAGTGCTTAAGAACAAGTATAATTTTAATAAAAAATGGATTTCTGGGAATTTGAGTCTCAGAGCATCTTTTAATACATGTTTCATTCAATATCAATATCCTCTGGCGTTAGAGAAGAAAATATTTAAAAATCCTAAATGCAGAAGGAATCCAAATGCTTAGACAACTGTCTAATATGCTTAAATCCAGCAAATATGAGAGGGTTTTTTTTTTGAAGTTTAAGTCCATCTTTGAGCTTGCATTGAAAGAGAATATGCACCAAACCCGATGTTAACATGTTGTCGGCGTCAGAGGAATTGCAAATTAAGGAGACTCAGGATTAATTTTTTTTCTCTCCTACTGGAGTTCCCCTTTGGACCCCCAGTCTCCTGAAAGGATCGCATAACAAAATGGATTTCTGGCATAGAAGTTTTGATTTGTCTAAAACTCTTATCACTAAGCAATAGGTGACAGCTTGCTACTATTATTTCACTTACGTATTTTGACAGATGGCACTGCAGAGTGTAATGCTCTTTTAGACTTCTCTATCAGTCTAATGGAGGTAACTGGAGGTTCTTTCAACTCTTCTCTTGGCACAAGAAGTATGTCAGTCATAAATTATCTTCTTTGTAATCATTAAGCATCTAAAACAAAATGCAAGTTCAGCTGAGCCATTTTCCATGTACTTCCAGATAATAAGAGGTTTTTAAACTAATATTGTCAATGCCTTGTTTTTTTTTAAATGCTACATTTTTCTAATCTAAAAATGAACCTTGTAACTGAAATAAAGGGAGAGGGTTTCAGCAGATTTCAGGAATTAGAGAAAAAGGAATTTTGCTGAAAAAGCCTGGCTAATCATCAGTAGCCTGCTGATAAAAATTAGTCTGGGTTTCCCGTCTCGAGGCCTGGAGTGGGATGTTCTGTGCTGACGTGCACCCGGCTGTAAGGCAGAAGAGGCACCTTGGCTGCAGTGCATCTGTCAACTTGGTTGACCTTCCCCCTGCCGTAAGGTGTGAACCGAGTGAAATTTGCAACAATTGTGTTTAGGAGAAACAGTCCTTAGAGAAGCTTCTGGGAAGGACCCTTAATTGACCTTGTGGGGGCCACATTGATTTTCTCCACGTGCATCTTCATTTCTGATAAATTATAAAGCCATTAATTTGCTGAGGAAATGGCAGGGCCAGCCTGCGGCACAGATGTGACCAGAGCCGTCCTAGCACGCAGTTCACAAAAGGGAACCAAGAAGCTGGGAGAAAAATCAGCAAGCCGAGATTGTTATGGTTAGCTTCACATTCCCTTGGGAACTCTTTTAGTTGCTTCTGTTTACAGATCTAAAAGGTAATGATGTTTCCAGGATAAATAGGCTGCCTTATAGGGTAAGTGGCCATTTATTGATCTGCTAGCCCACATGTATTGATTGGTTAGCCCCAAATACAGCTCCGTTCTCCAAGGAGTTAACTGCGTAAATCAGGAGGCGACAAGTTTGTGGCAGGGAGATTCAGTGGCCAAGGGGCTCTGCCTACTACAAATTTCACTTTGATTTGCAGGGCAGCCACTGGAGCAAAGCAACAGCAGGATTAGCGAGAGCTGCCCAAGATGTTAAAATTTATCGACACGAATGAAACAGGTGCAATGTGCTGCCTGTGTAAAACTGCTCAAAATCATAAAGAGCTTCTGATTATCTTACATGCACTGATTTTATTGTGTGCAAGCAGCACAACACGGAGAGGGAAAGAAACTTTAGCTGGCATTGCAAAGGAGAGGGAGAAAACAGCTCCCGATAAGTTTTCTGCGGCACATGCTTCCTGCATTTGTTTCCGTAGCAACAAGTGAACATACATATGGTACACAATCCGTAAACTTGGGAGATCCCTGAGACGCAGCACCTAAATCCATAGGATACACAGGGCTTAAGTTACATGGTCTCTCATCCCATGTTTTCCTATTTTTCAGAAAATTACAGTGCAGCAGTTTAGAAGTTAATATTTTCGCCTGTAGTCTGGGGAACCATAGAGTATGTAATGGGGCACTTTGCTCACTCTGTACGTTCAGAAAAAGCTTTCTCAAGAAAAGAATTTTCCTTTACTAATTCAATCCTACATGCAGGAAGGCTTGTCACCGAATCACTTGAAAAAGGCCAAGCTCATGTTCTTTTACACCCGGTACCCAAGTTCCAATATGCTGAAAACCTACTTCTCAGATGTAAAGGTAAGAAAATCTCTTCCTCCCCCTGTCCTTTCTCCTTATTGCATGCTGTATTTGCTCAAAAAATGGTATTGTGTTATCATGTTAGAGATTAACAGTATTTCTGAGTACATAAAGGTTACATCCTGACCTTATTCACTTGTTCTTCTTGTTGAGGTGTACCCTGCTTGTGCCTGGATGAGGAAAGGGAAGCTTTCTAAATTAAAAAAACAATCTAAATTTTAGAGCAAAGTAAGGATCATTATTACACTAAATTAAAGGGTCTTCGTTATCTATCCTATTAAAAAAGGAGATTTTTGTGATGGTAGAAATGTACTTCCAAGAACATTTTGGAGCAGTTCTCAAGTGCTCCCTCATTGTTTCATTTCGGTTGGTTTCCTCATATTTGTGCTTACATAAGCAGAGTGTAGAATCTCTTTCTTTCTGTCAAAAAGAAACAGTACATTGAAATTCTCCATGCAGAAGCTGCTTAAAAACAAAAGTGATGATTGTCTCTTATTTACAACTTAATTTGTTGTTGATGCAGAGTACACTGAGCATAAGGAGGATGAATAAAGTGACAGATTCAGGCCACATTATTCAAATGAGGATATGAAAGCTGTCGACATACAGCTGCATCCTCCCTCATTCTACAGAATATTAGGACCTCCTGATTTTTTTTTCTAAAAGTAATTGTTCCTTCACATCAACTTGATTTTGTGTTAATCATCTAAGTTTTTTTTAAAAAACACGTAGATTGTGTTTTAATGATTATAATGGTATGCGTGGTGTCATTATCTAAGTAACTTTATAAACATTACATTAGCTTAAATTAGTTTGTTACATATCGTTCTTCCCCCCCACATCCTCCCCCAAACAAATTACAGAAATCCTTCTTTTAATCAGTTTTGGGTTATGGGTTTTTTCAGTCTTAGTGGAAGATTATCCCGCAGGTTGTGAACTTGGCCCAGTTTCTGCTGATCAGTTTTCTTTGGTCAAGTTTCTTGGCAGTTTTTCC